>CAUDMG010003712.1:0-10388 GCA_958450375.1 Homarus gammarus
CTCTGAAACACGAGGATCCATATATATTTCATTAGCCCAATAAAGCAGGCGGACTTCTACATACAATCAACACCTCAACCCGCCAGGATTGGAACTCACGGCCCACGAGCCCATTACTGTGACACGGGGAACGCTACCTCTGGACCACCAGGATACAAAAAGCAGTCCTAGACTCTGTTATATTTCACACAAAGCCTGTTCAACGAGCTTATGGCGCCGTGAACCTCTAATGGGGACTACCCGTATCTCGTAGGTGGTCAGAGTAACGTTTTACCAAATCCGGCTATGAAACACGAGGATCCATATATATTTCATTAGCCCAATAAACACGTGGACTTCTACATAAAATCACCATCTCACCCCGCCAGGTTTCGAACCCACAGCCCACGAGCACATGACTGTGACAGGGGAACGCTACCTCTGGACCACCAGGATACTAAATCAGTCCTAGATTCTGTTATATTTAACACAAAGCCTGTTCAACGTGCTTTTGGTGCCATGAACCTCTAATGGGGACTACCCGTATCACGTAGGTGGTCAGAGTAACGTTTTACCAAATCCGACATCAAAACACGAGGATCAATGTATATTTCATAAGCCCAATAAAGCACGCGGACTTCTACATACAATCAACACCTCACCCCGACAGGATTCGAACCCACGGCCAAAGAGCCCATGACTGTGAACGGAGAACGCTACCTCTGGACCACCAGGATACTAAAAGCATTCCTAGACTCTGTTATATTTCACACAAATCCTGTTCAACGAGCTTATGGCGCCGTGAACCTCTAATGGGGACTACCCATATCACGTAGGTGGTCAGTGTAACGTTTTACCAAATCCGGCTTCGAAACAAAAGGATCCATATATATTTCATTAGCCCAATAATGCACGCGGACTTCTACATACAATCAACATCTCACCCCGCCAGGATTCGAACCCACGGCCCACGAGCACATGACTGTGACTGGGGAACGCTACCTCTGGTCCACCAGGATACTAAAAGCAGTCCTAGACTCTGTTAAATTTCACACAAAGCATGTTCAACGAGCTTATGGCGCCGTGAACCTTTAATGGGGACTAACCGTATCACGTAGGTGGTCAGAGTAACGTTTTACCAAATCCGGCTTCGAAACACGAGGATCAATATATATTTCATTAGCCCAATAAAGCAGGCGGACCTCTACATACAATCAACACGTCACTCCGCCAGGATTCGAATCCACGGCCTATGAGCCCATGACTGTGAACGGAGAACGCTACCTCTGGATCCCCAGGATACTGAAAGCAGTCCTAGACTCTGTTATATTTCACACAAAGCATGTTCAACGAGCTTATGGCGCCGTGAACCTTTAATGGGGACTACCCGTATCACGTAGGTGGTCAGAGTAACGTTTTACCAAATCCGGCTTCGAAACACGAGGATCCATATATATTTCATTAGCCCAATAAAGCAGGCGGACTTCTACATACAATCAACACGTCACCCCGCCAGGATTCGAATCCATGGCCTATGAGCCCATGACTGTGAACGGAGAACGCTACCTCTGGATCCTCAGGATAATAAAAGCAATCCTAGACTCTGTTTTATTTCACTCAAAGCCTGTTCAACGAGCTTATGGCGCCGTGAACCTATAATGGGGACTACCCGTATCTCGTAGGTGGTCAGAGTAACGTTTTACCAAATCCGGCATCGAAGCACGAGGACACATATATATTTCATTAGCCCAATAAAGCACACGGACTTCTACATACAATCAACATCTCACCCCGCCAGGATTCGAACCCACAGCCCACGAGCACATGACTGTGACAGGGGAACGCTACCTCTGGACCACCAGGATACTAAAAGCATTCCTAGACTCTGTTATATTTCACACAAAGCCTGTTCAACAAGCTTAAGACACCGTGAACCTCTGATGGGACTACCCGTATCATGTAGGTGGTCAGAGTAACGTTTAACCAAATCCGGTTATGAAACACGAGGATCCAAATATATTTCATTAGCCCAATAAAGTACGCGGACTTCTACATACAATCAACATCACACCCCGCCAGGATTCGAACCCACAGCCCACTAGCCCATGACTGTGACACGGGGAACGCTACCTCTGGACCACCAAGATACTAAAAGCAGTCCTAGGCTCTGTTATATTTCACACAAAGCCTCTTCAACGAGCTTATGGCGCCGTGAACCTCTAATGACCACGTAGGTGGTCAGAGGAACGTTTTACCAAATCCGTCATCGAAACACGAGGATCCATATATATTTCATTAGCCCAATAAAGAACGTGGACTTCTACATACAATCAACACACACCTCACCCGGCCAGGATTCGAACCCACGGCCTATGAGCCCATGACTGTGAGCGGAGAACGCTACCTCTGGACCCTCAGGATACTAAAAGCAGTCCTAGACTCTGTTATATTTCACTCAAAGCCTGTTCAACGAGGTTAAGGCGCGGTGAACCTCTGATGGTGACTATAAAGCGCTTCACCCCGAAAGGATTCGAACCCACGGCCCACGAGACCATGACTGTGACCGGAAAATGCTACCTCTGGACCACCAGGATACTAAAAGCAGTCCTAGACTCTGTTATATTTCACACAAAACCTGTTCAACGAGCATATGGCGCCGAGAACCTTTAATGGGGACTACCCGTATCACGTAGGTGGACAAAGTAACGTTTTACCAAATCTGGCTTCGAAATACGAGGACCCATATATATATATATCATTAGCCCAATAATGCACGCAGACTTCTACATACAATCAACACACACCTCACTCCGCCAGGATTGAACCCACGGCCCACGAGCCCATGACTGTGACCGGGGAACGCTACCTCTGGACCACCAGGATACAAAAAGCAGTCCTAGACTCTGTTATAATTCACACAAAGCCTGTTACAACGAGCTTATGGTGCCATGAACCTCTAATGGGGACTACCTGTATCACGTAGGTGGTCAGAGTAGCGTTTTACCAAATGCGGATTCGAAACATGAGGATCCATATATATTTCATTAGCCCAATAAAGCACGCGGACTTCTACATACAATCAACATCTCACCCCGCCAGGATTCGAACCCACGGCCCACGAGCACATGACTGTGACTGGGGAACGCTACCTCTGGAACACCAGGATACTAAAAGCAGTTCTAGACTCTGTTATATTTCACACAAAGCCTGTTCATCGAGCTAATGGCGCCGTGAACCTTTAATGGGGACTACCCGTATCACGTAGGTGGTCAGAGTAACGTTTTACCAAATCCCGCTTCGAAACACGTGGATCCATATATATTTCATTAGCCCAAAAAGCACGGGGACTTCTACATACAATCAACATCTCACCCCGCCAGGATTCGAACCCACGGCCCACGAGCACATGACTGTGACTGGGGAACGCTACCTCTGGAACACCAGGATACTAAAAGCAGTTCTAGACTCTGTTATATTTCACACAAAGCCTGTTCAACGAGCTTATGGCGCCGTGAACCTCTAATGGCGACTACCCGTATCACGTAGGTGGTCAGAGTAACGTTTTACCAAATCCGGCTTCGAAACACGAGGATCCATATATATTTCATTACTCCAATAAAGCACGCGGACTTCTACATCCAATCAACACCTCACCCCGCACGGATTCGAACCCACGGCCCACGAGCTCATAACTGTGACAGGGGAACGCTACCTCTGGACCACCAGGATACTAAAAGCATTCCTAGACTCTGTTATATTTCACACAAAGCCTGTTCAACGAGCTTAAGGCACCGTGAACCTCTAATGGGACTACCCGTATCATGTAGGTGGTCAGAGTAACGTCTTACCAAATCCGGCATCGAAACCCGAGGATCCATATAAATTTCATTAGCCCAATAAAGCACGCGGACTTCTACATACAATCAACATCTCACCCCGCCAGGATTCGAACCCACGGCCCACGAGCTCATAACTGTGACTGGGAAACGCTATCTCTGGACCACCAGGATACTAAAAGCAGTCCTAGACTCTGTTATATTTCACACAAAGCCTGTTCAACGAGCATATGGCGCCGAGAACCTTTAATGGGGACTACGCGTATCACGTAGGTGGTCAGAGTAACGTTTTACCAAATTCGGCTTCGAAACACGAGGACCCATATATATTTCATTAGCCCAATAATGCACGCAGACTTCTACATACAATCAAAACACACCTCACCCCGCCAGGATTGAACCCACGGCCCACGAGCCCATGACTGTGACCGGGGAACGCTACCTCTGGACCACCAGGATACTAAAAGCAGTCCTAGACTCTGTTATAATTCACACAAAGCCTGTTCAACGTGCTTATCGTGCTGTGAACCTCTATTGGGGACTACTCGTATCACGTATGTTGTCAGAGTAACGTTTTACCAAATCCGGCTTCGAAACACGAGGATCCATATATATTTCATTAGCCCAATAAAGCATGCGGACTTCTACATACAATCAACATCTCAACCCGTCAGGATTCGAACCCACGGCCCACGAGCCCATGACTGTGACTGGGGAACGCTACCTCTGGACCACCAGGATACTAAAAGCAGTCCGAGACTCTGTTATATTTCACACAAAGCCTGTTCAACGCTCTTATGGCGCCGTGAGCCTTTAATGGGGACTACCCATATCACGTAGGTGGTCAGAGTAACGTTTTACCATATCCGGCTTAGTAACACGAGGACCCATATATATTTCATTAGCCCAACAATGCATGCAGACTTTTACATACAATCAACACACACCTTACCCCGCCAGGATTGAACCCACGGCCCACGAGCCCATGACTGTGACTGGGGAACGCTACCTCTGGACCACCAGGATACTAAAAGCAGTCCTAGACTCTGATATATTTCACACAAATCCTGTTCAACGAGCTTATGGCGCCGTGAACCTGTAATGGGGACTACCCGTATCACGTAGGTGGTCAGAGTAACGTTTTACCAAATCCGGCTTCGAAACACGAGGATCCATATATATTTCATTAGCCCAATAAAGCAAGCGGACTTCTACATACAATCAACATCTCACCCCGCCAGGATTCGAATCCACGGCCTACGAGCCCATGAGTGTTACAGGGGAACGCTACCTCTGGACCACAAGGATACTAAAAGCAGTCCTAGACTCTGTTATAATTCACCCAAAGCCTGTTCAACGTGCTTATGGTGCCGTGAACCTCAAATGGGGACTACCCGTATCACGTAGGTGGTCAGAGTAACGTTTTACCAAATCCGGCTTCAAAACACGAGGATCCATATACATTTCATTAGCCCAATAAAGCACGCGGACTTCTACATACAATCAACATCTCACCCCGCCAGGATTCGAACCCACGGCCCTCGAGCCCATGACTGTGACTGGGGAACGCTACCTCTGGACCACCAGGATACTAAAAGCAGTCCTAGACTCTGTTATATTTCACACAAAGCCTGTTCAACGCTCTTATGGGGCCGTGAACCTCTAATGGGGACTACCCATATCACGTAGGTGGTCAGAGCAACGTTTTCCCAAATCAGGCTTCGAAAAACTAGGACCCATATATATTTCATTAGCTCAATAATGCACGCGGACTTCCACATACAATGAACACCTCACCCCAATAGGATTCGAAACCACGGCCCACGAGCCCATGACTGTGACTGGGGAACGCTACCTCTCGACCACTAGGATACTAAAAGCTGTGCTAGATTCTGCTATATTTCACACAAAACCTGTTCAACGAGCATATGGCGCTGAGAACTGTTAATGGGGACTACCCGTATCACGTAGGTGGTCAGAGCAACGTTTTACCAAATCAGGCTTCGAGACAAGAGAATCCATATATATTTCATTAGCCCAATAAAGCACGCAGACTTCTACATACAATCAACACCTCACCCCGCCAGGGTTCGAACCCACGGACTATGAGCCCATGACTGTTAACGGAGAACGCTACCTCTGGACCACCAGGATACTAAAAGCAGTCCTAGACTCTGTTATATTTCACACAAAGCTTGATCAACGATCTTATGGCGCCGTGAACCTCTAATGGGGACTACCCGTATCACATAGGCGGTCAGAGTAACGTTTTACCAAATCCGGCTACGAAACACGAGGATCCATATATATTTCATTAGCACAATAAAGCACGCAGACTTCTACATACAATCAACACTTCACCCCGCCAGGATTCGAATCCACGGCCTATGAGCCCATGACTGTGAACGGAGAACGCTACCTCTGGACCACCAGGATACTAAAAGCAGTCCTAGATTCTGGTATATTTCACACAAAGCCTGTTCAACGATCTTATGGCGCCGTGAACCTCTAATGGAGAATACCCGTATCACGTAGGTGGTCAGAGTAACGTTTTACAAAATCCGGCGTCGAAACACAAGGATCCATAAATATTTCTTTAGCACAATAAAGCACGCGGACTTCTACATACAATCAACACCTCACCCGGCCAGGATTCGAACCCACGGCCTATGAGCCCATGACTGTGAACGGAGAACGCTACCTCTGGACCACCAGGATACTAAAAGCAGTCCTAGATTCTGGTATATTTCACACAAAGCCTGTTCAACGAGCTTTTGGCTCCGTGAACCTCTAATGGGGACTACCCGTATCTCGTAGGTGGTCAGAGTAACGTTTTACCAAATCCGGCTTTGAAACACGATTATCCATATATATTTCATTAGCCCAATAAAGCACGCGGACTTCTACATCCAATCAACACCTCACCCCACACGGATTCGAACCCCCGGCCCACGAGCCCATAACTGTGACAGGGGAACGCTACCTCAGGACCACCAGGATACTAAAAGCATTCCTAGACTCTCTAATATTTCACACAAAGCCTGTTCAATGAGCTTAAGGCACCGTGAACCTCAATGGGACTACCCGTATCATGTAGGTGGTCAGAGTAACGTTTTACCAATCCGGCATCGAAACACGAGGATCCATATATATTTCATTAGCCCAATAATGCACGCGGACTTCTACAAACAATCAACATCTCACCCCGCTAGGATTCGAACCCACGGCCCACGAGCCCATAACTGTGACTGGGGAACGCTACCTCTGGACCACCAGGATACTAAAAGCAGTCCTAGACTCAGTTAAATTTCACACAAAGCCTGTTCAACGATCTTATGGCGCCGTGAACCTTTAATGGGGACTACCCGTAACACGTAGGTGGTCAGAGTAACGTTTTACCAAATCCGCTTCGAAACACGAGGATCCATATATATTTCATTAGCCCAATAAGGCACGTGGACTTCTACATACAATCAACATCTCACCCCGCCAGGATTCGAACCCACAGCCCACGTGCACATGACTGTGTCAGGGGAACGCTACCTCTGGACCACCAGGATACTAAAAGCAGTCCTAGACTCTGTTATATTTCACACAAAGCCTGTTCAACGATCTTATGGCGCCGTGAACCTTTAATGGGGACTACCCGTAACACGTACGTGGTCAGTGTAACGTTTTACCAATCCGGCATCGAAACACGAGGATCCATATATATTTCATTAGCCCAATAATGCACGCGGACTTCTACAAACAATCAACATCTCACCCCGCTAGGATTCGAACCCACAGCCCACGAGCACATGACTGTGTCAGGGGAACGCTACCTCTGGACCACCAGGATACTAAAAGCAGTCCTAGACTCTGTTATATTTCACACAAAGCCTGTTCAACGAGCTTATGGCGCCGTGAACCTCTAATGGGGAATACCCGCATCACGTAGGTGGTCAGAGTAGCGTATTACGAAATCCGGCTTCGAAACACGAGAATCCTTATATATTTCATTAGCCCAATCAAGCACGCAGACTTCTACATACAATCAACACCTCACCCCGCCAAGATTCGAACCCACGGCCTATGAGCCCATGACTGTGAACGGAGAATGATACCTCTGGACCACCAGGATACTAAAAGCAGTCCTAGACTCTGTTATATTTCACACAAAGCCTGTTCAACGATCTTATGGCGCCGTGAAACCTCTAATGGGGACTACCCGTATCACGTAGGTGGTCAGAGTAACGTTTTACAAAATCCGGCATCGAAACACAAGGATCCATAAATATTTCTTTAGCACAATAAGGCACGCGGACTTCTACATACAATCAACACATCACCCGGCCAGGATTCGAACCCACGGCCTATGAGCCCATGACTGTGAACGGAGAACACTACCTCTGGACCACCAGGATACTAAAAGCAGTCCTAGATTCTGGTATATTTCACACAAAGCCTGTTCAACGAGCTTTTGGCTCCGTGAACCTCTAATGGGGACTACCCGTATCTCGTAGGTGGTCAGAGTAACGTTTTACCAATCCGGCATCGAAACACGAGGATCCATATATATTTCATTAGCCCAATAATGCACGCGGACTTCTACATCCAATCAACACCTCACCCCACACGGATTCGAACCCCCGTCCCACGAGCCCATAACTGTGACAGGGGAACGCTACCTCAGGACCACCAGGATACTAAAAGCATTCCTAGACTCTCTTATATTTCACACAAAGCCTGTTCAATGAGCTTAAGGCACCGTGAACCTCAATGGGACTAGCCGTATCATGTAGGTGGTCAGAGTAACGTTTTACCAATCCGGCATCGAAACACGAGGATCCATATATATTTCATTAGCCCAATAATGCACGCGGACTTCTACAAACAATCAACATCTCACCCCGCTAGGATTCGAACCCACGGCCCACGAGCCCATAACTGTGACTGGGGAACGCTACCTCTGGACCACCAGGATACTAAAAGCAGTCCTAGACTCAGTTAAATTTCACACAAAGCCTGTTCAACGATCTTATGGCGCCGTGAACCTTTAATGGGGACTACCCGTAACACGTAGGTGGTCAGAGTAACGTTTTACCAAATCCGCTTCGAAACACGAGGATCCATATATATTTCATTAGCCCAATAAGGCACGTGGACTTCTACATACAATCAACATCTCACCCCGCCAGGATTCGAACCCACAGCCCACGTGCACATGACTGTGTCAGGGGAACGCTACCTATGGACCACCAGGATACTAAAAGCAGTCCTAGACTCTGTTATATTTCACACAAAGCCTGTTCAACGATCTTATGGCGCCGTGAACCTTTAATGGGGACTACCCGTAACACGTACGTGGTCAGTGTAACGTTTTACCAATCCGGCATCGAAACACGAGGATCCATATATATTTCATTAGCCCAATAATGCACGCGGACTTCTACAAACAATCAACATCTCACCCCGCTAGGATTCGAACCCACAGCCCACGAGCACATGACTGTGTCAGGGGAACGCTACCTCTGGACCACCAGGATACTAAAAGCAATCCTAGACTCTGTTATATTTCACACAAAGCCTGTTCAACGAGCTTATGGCGCCGTGAACCTCTAATGGGGAATACCCGCATCACGTAGGTGGTCAGAGTAGCGTATTACGAAATCCGGCTTCGAAACACGAGAATCCTTATATATTTCATTAGCCCAATAAAGCACGCAGACTTCTACATACAATCAACACCTCACCCCGCCAAGATTCGAACCCACGGCCTATGAGCCCATGACTGTGAACGGAGAATGATACCTCTGGACCACCAGGATACTAAAAGCAGTCCTAGACTCTGTTATATTTCACACAAAGCCTGTTCAACGATCTTATGGCGCCGTGAAACCTCTAATGGGGACTACCCGTATCACGTAGGTGGTCAGAGTAACGTTTTACAAAATCCGGCATCGAAACACAAGGATCCATAAATATTTCTTTAGCACAATAAGGCACGCGGACTTCTACATACAATCAACACATCACCCGGCCAGGATTCGAACCCACGGCCTATGAGCCCATGACTGTGAACGGAGAACGCTACCTCTGGACCACCAGGATACTAAAAGCAGTCCTAGATTCTGGTATATTTCACACAAAGCCTGTTCAACGAGCTTTTGGCTCCGTGAACCTCTAATGGGGACTACCCGTATCTCGTAGGTGGTCAGAGTAACGTTGTACCAAATCCGGCTATGAAACACGATTATCCATATATATTTCATTAGCCCAATAAAGCACGCGGACTTCTACATCCAATCAACACCTCACCCCACACGGATTCGAACCCATCCCACGAGCCCATAACTGTGACAGGGGAACGCTACCTCAGGACCACCAGGATACTAAAAGCATTCCTAGACTCTCTTATATTTTCACACACAGCCTGTTCAATGAGCTTAAGGCACCGTGAACCTCAATGGGACTAGCCGTATCATGTAGGTGGTCAGAGTAACGTTTTACCAATCCGGCATCGAAACACGAGGATCCATATATATTTCATTAGCCCAATAATGCACGCGGACTTCTACAAACAATCAACAT